>BSBK01005366.1:0-5000 GCA_027943335.1 Chamaecyparis obtusa | reverse complement strand
GAGTGGAAGACAAATGGCCTTATAAGGTCATTAAAACTTGTAATGATCATATTGTAATCCAATCTTGATTGTAAGCCTTAATGACATTGTTAAGTCTAAAAGGTACCTAGGGGTCACTAGAAATGGATAATGGTTTGATCCTAGGTTAGGAGTTTGGGAAGATGACCTATAAGGGTCTTATAGATGTAATAATGCTACTCAAGTCTTTAAATGATGTTAAAAGCACTAAGAGTGCACAATATTGTAAATTTCCAATATTGGCAATATAAGCCAAACAAGGGCTTGGATGGGGTTAGTAGTAAGAGTTATAGGATTAGTTGGTTTTAAAGGTTGTCACTAAACCTTTTTAGTCTTTAGATTGGGTTTGGACATTGTGTTGTCGAGTTGACAACTTTTTTTGTCAACTTGACAACAAATTACTTGTTTAGATTGTTAATACAGTCAGTTTGTTGACTTCTATCAAACAGTTGAAAGGTAGTTAGTAGTTTCAGTCAGTTTTTTGGTAGTGTCAGGGACTATTTTTGAGAGATACACATGAGTGGAAGGAGGGAGATGTGTTTTTGTGTATTGATTCAAGTTTTTAATAGAAACGATCAATGAAAATCCAATTCTCTACATATTTCTAGTTCGTTGTCCTGTAGGAACAGTTAGAAGAGTATTTGATTCCATTACATTTAAATTCATTGTTTTGACTTGAAAAGTGGGGTATCATGCCCTTGATTAACTTTTAATAGTTTCTTTTGTTTTGGCATACTTTTATTGAGTTTAAAAATCAAGAGGAGTAACCCTCTATGACTGTGACTGTACCCGTGAATTCTAGGGCACCAGTCTTGTGAACTTGGGTTTTTCTTCAATAGTGGCAGGACCCTCCCACTCTCTATAAGATTTGTGACTTGTGGGAGGTGGAAAAAAGTGTATGTTATTATTTTAACATGATTTTAGGGCACTCATGTAGGAGTTTGCAGATGTTTTTGATGGAGAAAGGGAATAGTTTCCTGAGGGTGAATGCTTGACTATCAAAGAAATTACAATCTCAGTATGGGGGCATTATCTCATGAACCAACCATTGGATTGTTCTTAGTTTTGATATGTTTTTTTATAGTCAAGTTTACCAGATAATCACTGGAGCAATTGAATAAATGTTCTATTTTCTGAAAGATATGGATCTCTTAGTATGGGTATGTCAAAGGAGACATCAAGAAGGTAATTTATTTTGATTTTTGTTAAGAGTGATTAATGGGCGATGAATGTTGGGATAAGGGATAGTGGATAGAGAAAAAATATTATTAAGGTGTCTTTCTAGTAAGAGATAAAGTAAAAAGGCTTGGGGAGGATTTAGATTATTGTCTTAATAATGGAGTCATAGAAAGTGAAGAACGTTGGAGCATAAGATGTATTTTATTGGGTTGTGGGTCTAGGTGAGTGGATCCAAGTCAAAGACCTTGAAGGTGTTGAAGGGGGATTGTGTGAGAGTTGATAGAAGTGGGATAGGATAGGTTGAATATAGTAGAAGCCATTAGAGTGGGCAGTTGGAGTTTGGGTGAAGGATCAAAGGGCTAGTATGCCTTGAAGAGAAGATCAATCTCAGGATGTGTGGGATGGTGTGTTACCAAGTGGTGAGAAGTCAGAGTTGGAATATGATTGGGATTGAAGGAAAAGGTTCAATGTGAGTAACCTCATTCAAAATTATGTTTTGTTGGGTTACCTTAAGTCAGACCCTTCTATAAAGCTTTGAGTTGAGTCTAATTCCTTGAGAGGGTTCTAATATTTGTTGAATCCCTTGGGTTGAGTTAGGTTCCTTAGAGGAATATAGGAGGGCTCTACATCAAGTGGTATCAAAGCATAGTAAAAGATTTGGTTTCAGGTGAAGAAGATCTGAGATTTTGTAGACTAGGAGTCCTTTGTTGAACCCTTAGAGTGAATCATCCTCCTGGAGTGTTCCAAGGTGGTGACTCTATATTGGATAGATCTTGGATTGAAGGTGAATTCAAAGGTTGCTGATTGCAAGGAGATTTGATAGCAGGTATAGTGGTCATCATGAAAGAAAATGAGGATACAATGTGCATTCACAAGTCATCCATATTCAGGACACAATGCAAATGCAGGGGTAAGGTATGCAAGGTTGTTGTTTCTAGTAGTTCCATTACTAATATTGTTTTAGATGAAATGCTTGACAAGTTGAATATAGAGAAGATATCACACAGTACACCTTATAGAGTGTATGGAATGAATAATAATCAGTGGGTTGATGTTAAAGAACAAGCATACATTTCTTTCAGTATTGGTTCTTATGTGGATACTATTCTATGTGATGTTATGCCCTTGAGTGATTGTCATGTAATATTGGGTAGAGTTTGGCAAGTTCATGTTAAGAGCCTTGTATGATGGTAGAGAAAATACTTATGCTATTAACAAGAATGGAAAAAAGTTTGTGTTGAGTTCACTACAAGATGATAAGATGGCATGGGGAATTTGAATGACATGGTTGATGGGAAGAAGAGAGTTCCTAAGGGGTAAGGAACATGAAGATAACAAGAAAGTGCAGACTTGTTTGAGGAAGACTGATGGTATTTTGGAGTATGAAACCATCAAGAAAGATGATTCAAAGGTATGTGGTCCATCTGAAGGATAAGAGAAAAGGTTGTATCAAAGAGGTTGCAAGGAGGAGAATGAATCTCATGATAAAGAGGTTCAAAGATGTAGGACAGAGGTAAATAATGAGGTTGCTGATGAAGACAAAGAGGAAGAAAAGCTTGAAGAAAAGATGATCTTGATAAGTACTATTCTATGTCCATTAAAGTTTGGGAAAAAAAATTTCACAAGGACAACCATGGAGGAGAATAACACAGTAGTCACCAAGGGAATGGTGAAAGGAAAGGAAGGAAGACAAAATGCTGATGAGAAGTTGCTAATAGGGGTAGAGGTATCCAATCATGAATAATCTGAAGATGAAGACAACATAAGATGAAGAATCATGTGAAAACTATTCCAAGCATGTGTATGTAGATAGCCTATACTAGTATGAAGGTATTTCTTTGGTTTTTAATACTGAGTTTGGTTGTGTTTCAAGTGTATCCTAAAATGTTGTAGATTTCTAACATGGTAGATTTCACAAGGTTGTGTCAAAGCCTAATAATGGTAGGGTTATGTTATGTCCTTTTCTTTCTAATGATTTGGTCTCTAGATCATAAGCCCAAGAGGAAGAAATGAAGGTGTAGAAGGAAGTTATAGGGTATACACTACAAAAGATATATGAGAACATGGATAATCAGTGTGGATAGAAAAATGCAAGCATGGATGGGCATGGAAAGGATAAAGATACTTTCACAAGGCATTCAAGAGGACAAGCAAGCATGGAGCATCAAGGAGTTGAGTACAAATGTGTCAAAGATATGAGAAGACATGGAGCTACATTTGATAAATTTTATTGTTTAGAGCATTCCAAGAGGACTTGAAACAATTTCAAAGTTGGGGAGCATGGTCCAGGAGCACAAAGGTCACGGGCAGGAGTCATGGAGAGCACCAGGATCACTGATGGATCCTTGGGAAGAGTGGAAGACAAATGGCCTTCTAAGGTCATTAAAACTTGTAACGAGATTAATCATGGCCATGGAATGTTAATTGGATCATATATTGATCATATTGTTATCCAATCTTGATTGTAAGCCTTAATGACATTGTTAAGTCTAAAAGGTACCTAGGGGTCACTAGAAATGGATTATGGTTTAATCCTAGGTTAGGGGTCTGGGAAGATTACCTATAAGGGTCTTAATAGATGTAATAATGCTATTCAAGTCTTTAAATGATGTTAAAATCACTAAGAGTGCACAATATTGTAAATTGCCAATATTGGCAATATAAGCCAAACAAGGGCTTGGATGGGGTTAGTAGTAAGAGTTATAGGATTAGTTTGGTTTTAAAGGTTGTAATTAAACCTTTTTAGTCTTTAGATTGGGTTTGGATGTTTTTTTTTCAAGTTGACAATTTTTTTTTGTCAACTTGACAACAAATTACTTATTTAGATTGTTAATACAGTCAGTTTGGTGATTGTTATCAAACAGTTGAAAGGTAGTTAGTAGTTTCAGTCGGTCTTTTGGGAGAATCAGGGAATATTTTTGAGGGATACATGTGAGTGGAAGGAGGGAGAGATTTTTTTGTGTACTGAGTTGATTTTTTAATAAAAACAATCAATGAAAATCTAATTCTCTACATATTTCTAGTTCGTTGTCTTGTAGGAATAGTCAGAAAAGTATTTGATTCCTTTACATTTAAATTCATTGTTTTGACTTGAAAAGTGGGGTATCATGCCTTTGATTGAGTTTTAATAGTTTATTTTTTTTGGCATACTTGTATTGAAATTAAAAATAAAGAGGAGTAACCCTCTGTGACTATGACTGTACCTGTGAATTCCAGGGCACTAGTCCTATGAACTTGAGTTTTTCTTCAATAATGGAAGGACCCTCCAACTCTCTTGTAAGATTTGTGACTTGTGGGAGGTGTCCCAAAGTGTATGTTATGATTTTAATGTGGTTTGAAGGCACTCATGTAGGAGTTTGTAGGTGTTTTCAAAGGAGAAAGGGAATAGTTTCCTAAGGGTGAATGCTTGACTGTCAAAGAAATTGTAGTCTCAGTACGGGGGCATTACCTCATAAACCAACTGTTGGATTGTTCTTAGTTTTGGATATGTTTTGCACAATGAATTTTAATAGATCCTCATCGGAGTTATTGAATAAATGTTCTATTTTCTGAAAGTATGGATCTTAGTACGGGTATGTCAAAGGAGACATCAAGAAGGTAATTTATTTTGATTTTTGTTAAGATTGATTAATGGGTGATGAATTTTTGGGATAAGGGATGGTGGACAAATCCTAAAAGGTTATTAAGGTGTATTTCTAGTAAGAGACAAAGTAAAAAGGCTTGGGGAGGATTTAGATGATTGTCTTAATAGTGGAGTCAAAGAAAGTGGAAGAATGTTGGAGCATAGGATGTATTTTATTTGG